>JAOTOL010001662.1:4725000-4742500 GCA_034440575.1 Imbricaverruca yamaguchii
CCGTGCTCTGTTGGTGGTTGCACTTGACAGAGTGTGGCAAAATTGAACCGATTTCCACTTGGGTTAAAATTGCGTGGCTAACAAAAGACTTGCTAATGTACTTGGACGAAGGATATGCAGATAGCTTGCGAGACACGTAGCCGTCATTATTTGGTGGAAAAAGTATACGAAACAATATATAAGAGCCCACACATGTGTTTAATGACCAGAATACTGTGCTCAGGCCACCCAGAGGTGATATTACAGATAAGTTTTTGCTGCAGCAGTCTCATCGAAAAGAATTACTGCACACACAATGACTGGAAGCGCGTGAAGGTGACGGTGGCGATAGCATCGCTTACACCAGGGGCGTATCCAGAAATTGGCAAGGGGAGAGGCACATTTCGTTGAATGTAATCCGTCGGCGAAATAATTTTAAGCAGGTGGAGGGAAGGGTTGCACCGAGAGCATACTAAAGTGATTACTTTCGTACCAAAGAGACCTTTTCATCGAAGGCGGTGTCTTTGGCTTTAACATCCGTTGAACAGATGTGGAGGGTACCCTCGAAGCCTTCCTGGCACCACTGCATTTCCTGGTCGGAGTGGTGCCACCTTTCCATGGTGGGATGACACGTGTCTCAAGCTCCCCATGTATCCGACCCTGACCCACACCGGAGCAGCCATGCCCACGGGACACACTAGCAGCTCGGCCCACGGGACACATGGCAACAACCCGGCCCACAGGACACACACCAGCAGCCCGGCCCACAGGACACACACCAGCAGCCCGGCCCACAGGACACACGAGACCAGCCCGACCCACAGGACACACACCAGCAGACTGGCCCACAGGACACACACCAGCAGCCCGGCCCACAGGACACACGAGACCAGCCCGGCCCACAGGACACACACCAGCAGCCCGGCCCACAGGACACACACCAGCAGCCCGGCCCACAGGACACACACCAGCAGCCCGGCCCACAGGACACACGAGACCAGCCCGACCCACAGGACACACACCAGCAGACTGGCCCACAGGACACACACCAGCAGACCGGCCCACAGGACACACACCAGCAGCCCGGCCCACAGGACACACGAGACCAGCCCGGCCCACAGGACACACACCAGCAGCCCGGCCCACAGGACACACACCAGCAGACCGGCCCACAGGACACACACCAGCAGCCCGGCCCACAGGACACACGAGAGCAGACTGGCCCACAGGACACACACCAGCAGACCGGCCCACAGGACACACACCAGCAGACTGGCCCACAGGACACACGACACCAGCCCGGCCCACAGGACACACACACCAGCAGCCCGGCCCACAGGACACACGAGACCAGCCCGGCCCACAGGACACACACACCAACAGCCCGGCCCACAGGACACACACCAGCAGCCCGGCCCACAGGACACACACACCAGCAGCCCGGCCCACAGGACACACACACCAGCAGCCCGGCCCACAGGACACACACCAGCAGACTGGCCCACAGGACACACACCAGCAGCCCGGCCCACAGGACACACACCAGCAGCCTGGCCCACAGGACACACACACCAGCAGCCCGGCCCACAGGACACACACACCAGCAGCCCGGCCCACAGGACACACGAGAGCAGACTGGCCCACAGGACACACACCAGCAGACCGGCCCACAGGACACACGAGACCAGCCCGGCCCACAGGACACACACGACCAGCCCGACCTACAGCTCACATGCTGTAATGACGCATAACCGGATATTCACCACTCTCCATTTCCCTCGGAGCCCATCAGCGCCTGCTCATCGCCTCACGACCGTCGTCTGGCACCGCGACCTGCTGGGCGGACCAGGCACCGTCTGCCGAACACTTTTTCCCGCTCGCTCGGTATCGGACCCGCGATCCGCATCCGCACTCGCCGTGCCGGACACGGTCCGATGGCATGCTCTGAGCTCAGATTCTCCGTCGGCCGGCGGCGCGACACGATGTGCGTCACGACACGGTGTGTGTCGCTGTCAGCTGGCGTGACCGCTGAGTGGGTTCGATCCCCGCCGATACCGCTGTCCAGTCACGACGTCCAGTCGCACCGCGTCCGCCGGTCGGTGGGCTCTGGCGCCTCCCTGAGATAGCTGTCGATCGTACATTACACATCCCTGCCCACGACCGGTGCACAACAGCTGAGCAACGAGCCGATCTGAGGTATCTCGGGTTGCCCAGAAGTGCATGTCACAACAGTTAACGAATACAACAGCAGGCGAGTGCTATGCTGATGCTAGTTATGGAATACTGTGCTACTAATTCGAACGGTTCAGAAACCCGAACAATTGTGGTACTCGTGCGGAATGTTGACTTTGGTGTTTGTCTCCACAAACTGTTCCACCGGCACTTCGTCTGTAGCGTCATTGCTTAATTACGACATTATCCAGCATTATTCAAACAACCTTATCTTTATCTTTTTATATTTTCTAGTTCTCTTTATTTTATTCTTCTTTTGTCTTGCTTCTTCGTTTTCTTTTGAGCTTGCTCTTCCGCTTTCTACTTCTCTTTCTTTTTGCGATGTGCGTAATGTAGTGTTTCCAGTACCATGAGTCTCATGGGAGCTCTACAGCATGCAAATATAGTATTGTGGTATGTCGGGATGTGACGTGTACTGACGGACATGTGGTGGCCCTTCAAGTGTGCTTGTTGTGTAACGCTCCTGCAAATCCATCGTCAAGCGCCTGCTTAGCGAAGTTGTCAAACCAATATAGTACACCTAACGGATTTGAAAGACCATATAATTTTTATCGATAGCGGAAATGTGCATTAGTCTGCTCCAGTGTTCAGTGGGTGTGGGATGTATTGTTTTTCATCACGAGGGAATATGATTTGACGTTTGTTATATTACAAAGTAAATTTTTTGTTGATCATCCCGTATATATTCAGTTGCTTATCACTATTTCACAAATGATTTTTTCATCGGTTTTCCATGCTGAATGCACATCATCCCTGGTGTGTTCCACGGCAGATTGACAAAAACACATTTCAAATTGTTCACCCACTAAATGTGTATTTGAACCAAAATGTGTGTGCAGGGTAGTCTCGTGATCTGAACACGCCTGAACAAGTTCTAGTTTGATCCGACTAACGGTTTCGGTGTTATAGCCTACTAGCCTAGTCATAGAAGAATATTTTGAGGTCACACAAGAAGGATATCGTTGACGATAGATATCTCATTGATCATTAAGAAAAAGTGCGACATATTGTGCATCTTTGAGAAGAAAAATTATGAATGAAAACACATTCATGATAAAATATTAATATTTATCACGTTTAACCCCGTGACCTTGTGACATTCTGTGACCCATAGCCCATTGCAGTCGATACATTTGATGGCAGAACTGCAAACGGACATGATTTGTCTGTCATGTAAACAATGAACAAAAGGTGTTTGGTTTTAAATATCCCTTATCTGCGTCCGTTTTACATGGGTTCTATGACTTTTCGATTTTCGGAACGGACGGATTTCGAGTAAGTTGTCTCCCATTGGAAAACTACGGAGATCGAGCAATGAGATAAATAAAGGTGTTGTGAAAACGTTTGTTGAACACAAAGTGTTTTGAACTTGCTCGTGTAAGTCTGATGGTTTACCTGAATAAACTACACAAAGTTCAAGGTCACCCATTGCCGATAGGTTGCGTATTGGAGTTTATGGGCATATCGACTACGTCAATCATGCAGCGCCCATATCATCGTCACTCAAGCATATGCACGGTCAGTCGACGAGACAACTGCCTGTAGAGATATCGATGCACGTATAATATGGCGCCGATAAGGATCGCCACAGTGACTGTAACAATTGATTACAGCGTGTATGTACGTGGAAAAAGTTAACCACGCCCGGCGTTTCTACCAGGCGTTTTAGAAAACTGACTCGTACACTGCTCCGGCTCTGCCAAGCCTGTTATGGTTTCCTTACCGATAGCGACCCCTCTGTTGTCCGCCGGCATCAGCACCGGCGCCTTTTATCTTCCTCGGAACGGCCACCGGGCTGGAGTATTGAGCTATGCACGGATGGTGAGTACGGATATGTGTACGGAGTACGGATGGGATGGGAGGGAAGACATATGCGAGACAAACACCTCGGCTATTATTTTCATTTAACACATAGTAATCAGAAGTCCACAGAGACACAATGTTTTTTTTTTCTTCTTAAGCACAAGATGATAAATCTAACTAACATTTGATCACTGATACAAAGTGATCATCATGCTTGTTATAGGTACCTACCTACCGCGCCAGATACAATATGTAGGTAATAGCACCTGACTCAATAGGGTCGGATTGCGTTGCTTCGATGTCAGTTGTTCCGAAGTACAATAGCGTCGCTACGCGTAAATAAACCCATGGGTGGCATATTGGGAACTAATGGTCTTGCCTTTCGTGATGGTTTTTCATGGAAGCGAAAAGATCTACTTTGTAACGCGTAGAGATGCTTTTCTCTTACAAAACGTTTTCCAACCATATGTCTGTATGCTATTGTTCTAGCTCATGTACCTTTCCTTTGAAGAGGGCTTTCACGAAATCCGTCCTATCCGGAATACGCAAAATCGCTAAAGGTGATGCAGAGGCCATATCGGATGTTTATAAGAACAATTGTTTGTTTGGTCAGCGAAATCATGCCCATTTTTATTTCCCCCATCACATTTGTCAATTTCGATGGGCTAGGGGTCACGCGAGATCACGTGTTCAATAGGTGACCAGGTCAAAATGCAGAAGATACCGATATTTGATTTTGGAAATGTTTCAGTTGATCGCTTTTCTTCTGAAATGTATATACTATGCCCACTCTTTCCAGATTCTTATTTATAAGATATCAATCGTCAAACCAACCCGTGTTATTTGACCCAAAAAATAGTTCCGTAGGCTATTGCTAAAAATGTATGGCCAAATCTGACTAAAATTTGTACAGACGGTTTCAGAGCCAAAGAATTCCCTGTGAATAAATTTTGGTCTCAATAAAAATTATTGGGTTCAAATGCATTGGTGGATCTGACGTGGGACACGCCTGCTGTAGAATACCATCTGCTACTATGCTATTATTTGCATTCTGCCACAAACAAAGTGAGTTCAGCATGGAAGAATGATACTAACGTGATTCGTGAAATGGTGATGAGGAACGTGAAATCTACCGGTGAAAGCGATGAGTGGCAAATAAATACGCCGAATGTATTGCACACGACTTTTATTGTATAAGCACTGCGACCGCAAAGAAAAAGCATATATATACATGTATATATATATATATACATATATATACATATATATACACATAGATCGTTTGGAGTCTTGCCGTTGACGTATGTATCTGCACAGATCCTCCGGGGGCGCCGAAGATCTCTGGTTATGCGGAAGGCGAGTGGGTGCGGGTCGGCGAACAGAAGACACTGACCTGCATCTCCCTGGGCGGCAATCCGCTGGCCGACCTGGTCTGGCTAAAAAACGGCCAGCCCATCACCTTCCAGTACCGTCGGCTGACGGAGCGAGCCATGGCCCAGCTGTCGCTGTCTGTGCAGGTGGCAGACCTGAGCGCCATATACCGGTGCCAGGCCACGTCACAGATGCACACGGCGCCAATGGTGGCTCTGGCTCAGATCAACGTAGAGTGTAAGTTCGAAAACGCGCAACAGTTGTGTCGCATGTTGTGACAGTTCTGTTCCTAGCTCGAGTTGCTGATTGAGATACCGCTAGAAGATCGGAATTGACGGCGCCCTGCACCGGCACCGCTGGGACTCGAATGCAACAATTATGTTTAGCTAATGTGTCTGACTATTTGATGAAACCTGTGGATTCATTTTTCCATAAATGCTGTTTTGCTTCATTGTGAAAAGCAATTATCGACACTTGTATTATCTCCCAATCAGCATGAATCATCATGGACGGTGCTAATGACATAATTCAGTGATCTGGTCATGAAATACTGATTTTCGTTCATCAGGAAAAAAAAAAATACTGTGAAATATATGTGATATATTTCCAGAAGCAATATATTATTGCTTACGAAATATCGATGCATGCAAGGTATGTAAATGCTACGATATGCTTTCTTTAGTGGGCAACTCCTTTCCCACATAATGTCAGTGTGAGGTATGAGGTTCGATTTCTTTGTTTTCTTTGGGTGAGTTCGATCTTGAGATACCAGGATATAGAAACCAATCTTTGATGAAGTAAAGCTAGTTTTTAATATTAATCATCGTTCGCAGTCGGGCCGAAGAGAGTGATGGTAAGCGGCACCCAAGAGGCAAAGGGTGGGGATACGGTGCACATGAGCTGTGAGACGTCCAGCAGCAACCCGCCGTCCAACATCACCTGGGTCATCAACGGACGCACCATGATGAATGTGAGTGCTGAGCTGCTTAGACACACTTCATTTGACGAACGTCACCTTCTCTGAACCAGAAACCATAACAAGAAGAGGAGTCTGAAGGCTATCTCTGTCACCATTGCCATCCCCAGTTTCTTTTTCTGATGCAACGTACTGTCATCCCACGAAATGCGTATTTGTCGTTACGCACAACTTCGTTAGCGCTTGATGTAAAAATGAAAAACAATGCATATCCTGAAGGTTCTGATTGCACGTGCTATGAGGATATATTTGCGCCAGAGAACACTATTTGCGCCCATTTCACTTGGGCAACAGCCGCAGCGCTTTGGATCAGCTCCGCGATATTTTCGGGAAAACCTCAGAGATGCCCTGTTTGTTTCTGATATCAATACTCGTCTGCGCAGTCCAATATCGGGACAATTTTTTACCGATCAATACCAGACATCGTTACCTCATTGTGCAATGTTTATTTACAATCATACATCTACGTATCTATCACAACTCTGCTCACCTACGCTTCCCATCGACTCTCTCTCTACTATTACTGTCTTGTCTTCCATCCTCAACTCAATATTCCTTGCTCTACCTCGTTCTACTTCATTATACTTACACAGCCTCACACTCAGCAAAACACACAGCAACAGCCAACATCATCAACACAGTGACAGACCCGCCAAACACAACACACCCACATATACACGCACGCACGCACGCACGCACGCACGCACACACACACACACACACACACACACACACACACACACACACACACACACACACACACACACACACACACACATACACTCATACCCACTGAAGGTCCAGTGCTGCCTTCGAGTAGCATATTTGGCGGTCACTGTCAAGCGGGGTTAACGGATGCCACTGTAGAGCAGGGTCGAAAAGCATCAATGTCGGGCAGGGTAGTTGGTTGTCGCTGTTGGGCAGAGTGGTTGGGTGCCAATGTCGGGCAGGGTGGATGGGTGCCAATGTCGGGCAGGGTGGATGGGTGTCGCTGTCGATGGAAACACTCCCAAGTGCCCCTGTCGCTGGACACCGGAACACGATGTTCGGGTGTCGAACGCCGTGTTTGGATGCCGAACCAGACCCGACGATTCGGGCACACCGACGTTCAGCCTAGCCCAACTGTGCGTATCCCGTGTCATGCAGACGACACAGTCGAGACGACCGCACACCACCGGCGGCTGGGTCACCAGCTCCACCATCTCCACGGTCGTGCCGCCCGGCATGCAGGAGAACATGCTGGTCTCCTGCTACGCGCTCAACCCGCGGCTGGGAACCAGCCGAGTGGGCGCCAGCACGATCTCCGTCCTCCGTGAGTGCGTCTGGTCGCTCCGGTATCTCAGGGGTGCCACATGGGATCGTGACTGTCGCTGTTGGTAGCGGCCACCGTCCTCTGGGGGTGTGTCTGGGGCTGCGGTATCTCGGGGTGCCACTTGGGATTGCGGCTGTCGGTGTTAGTTGGTGTCGGCTCGGCTCGGTGACATTTCCAGGAGAATGCTCGTCGGACGATGATCGGTGCCGTCAGCGTGATCTCAAGTTCGTCTGCCTTTTGGAATTTGATCCCCGTCCGCCTCCGAAAATAGTTTCCATAGGAAGGCTTCAGCTCCCTTGGCTAGGTCGAAGCAGAAAGTTATTGAAGCATGACCAGGAAGCGTGTTAGCTGTCAAGATGAAGTTCATCATGAGCTTTTGGTTGTCATGATCTTACATCAAATGCATTATCTGATTGTCTACCTTAAGTCACTAAAGTCAACGTGGGTCCGAATCCAGTCTAATACTTATACATCTGAGACCTAGTTTATTCCTTCAGACGCGCCGAAGCCACCGAGTATCCTCGGCTACGAGCCGGGCACGTATCTACGAGCCGGCGAGCGTGTGTCACTGACCTGCATCGCCCCGGGCGGCAACCCCCCGGCCACCCTCACCTGGTACCGGGCCGATAAGGAGCGACCCGCCCCCACCAAGGTCGAGGACAGCGTCGCTAGGAGCGTCATCACGTTCGAGGTGGACTACAAGGATAACGGCAGGATCTACAGATGTGACAGCCAAAACCCGGCCGGGAGCGGGATTCAGTCGGTGGCCGTTACACTCAACGTATACTGTGAGCATCTCGACGGACTCAGCATTTCATAGATATTTATTTACCAACTCTAAGAACTAACAACTGGATGCATAACAGCAAAGTGCAACCAACATTATGCGGGGTGCTGGTTGTCATTCAGGATAACGGTCGGTTCATCCTGGCGGGAAATGCATGAGCTGATGGATGCTGGTCCGGAAATTGTGTGGTGCAGGACAGTCACTACGACGAGCTGTGTTAACTTTAGGACAAAATGTGCTTCACGAAGGCGGTAATCGTCTTAAATTGATACCATCATGTTGCAATTTTATGAATGCGAGTGCATCTCTGAACTTGAGTGTAGCTTTGCCATTTCTTTGTTTGAAAGTGGGGCTTTCAGGCTATTCAATCGTCATCCAAAGTTCGATTCGTTTGGATCGTACATCATTATCATAGGATGAATGATGAATGGTAGAAATTATTGTAGCTTCCCATCCTCAGAGATAAAGAGATATATATATATATATAGATATAGAGAGAGAGATGGATATATATATAGAGAGAGAGAGAGAGAGAGAGAGAGAGAGAGAGAGAGAGAGAGAGAGAGAGAGAGAGAGAGAGAGAGAGAGAGAGAGAGAGGGAGATGGAGAAAGATGAAAAGAGAGATAAAGGAGAGAGCTAAAGGGAGATAGAGAGGAAACTTCGGTTTTATGTAGAGGCTATAATCTATGAGCACTGTTTAAGCAACTGCTGGCAGGGTAAGATACGGTAATGTCAGATAATGTAACGTAGGTTTCGACAGATATCCAACATGTACAAATGAGTAAATGTATTGTGCTCTTCCCCGACAGTCCCTCCTAGTGGTCTGAAGTTGAAGGTGCGTCCAGAGCGTCTGCGCTCTGGCAGTCAAGCGATCTTGACCTGTGAGTCACGACCATCTTTTCCGGCGGCTGACCTGACCTGGTGGCGGGACAACACCAAGGTCACGGACGGTGTTTTGGCGCTGGAGACGTTCCCGGCTGGTGTTCACGGAGGGTACGTTCAGAAGCACCTAACAGGCTAGTTCAAAAGGAAAACCGATAAAACGTACAATTATGCCATGGTTATCCGTCTAAGTTGGCTATCTGATTTACTTTAGTTACATAGGACAAGGCTGAAGTGAAAGCATACGAAACCGCCATTTCGGAATTTTGTAAAGGACTTCGGTTAAGTAATGCGAGGGTGGATTCAACTCGATACATTTTCAGTGGATTTTCGACACATATACTTGTGTTTGCGATAACAAATTCAGAATAATGCACGTAGTGTCGGCTTCGATTGATATCAAGCGACTTCATTTGCGATCAGGCACCTCTCCAAGAATGAAGCAACTATTTGGACACATCTACAGCTGCAAATTGCAATGAGCACTATTCATTTTGTTGGTGTTGGATGCAGGATATCTTTCACACTCATGCCACCTCCTTCATCACACTTCGATTGGCAGCTATCTTAGTGCTCTCTTCCCATTTCTCAGGTCGTCCAGCAGACTACAAATGCGCAAGAATCTCACCTGGGAGGACGATCGCGCAGTGTACAAGTGCAGATCGAAAATATCTGTGCTCCCGGGCGGACTGGAGGAGCAAGTCACACTTGGCGTCATTTGTAAGATATTTCATTTTCCTTGGGAGTGCTTTGTATTCGGTTGCTGTCGACAACAGGAATGGCAGAATTATTAATATTTGGACCTCAACATTTGAAACTCAACATCTGCACATACTCTAGTAACCAACCACCTCAATTTGTACTGAGACAGGTTTATTATTTGCACTGAAGTAATATCAACAAACTGCACATGCCCTGATTTCAACGATATGACGGAGAAACTTGCGTGGTACACATGGAAAGCACCCATGGAAAGCACCCATGGGTAGAAATGCAGCTGTAAATTTTTTTTTTCAGATCCACCAACATTTTCCAAGAGCTTGTACACCGAAGACATCCGCGTGGGCACAGCCCGCGTGATAAACCTCACTGCCAAAGCCAATCCCGAAGACATAGCGTACCACTGGTACCGGGTGTCACCGATAGATGGCACCAGAATAGTGTCTGAAGGCCCAGTGCTGAACATAACCAACGTGGCTAGAAAAGATGCCGGCTGGTATTATTTGGAGGCTGCCAATGCCGAAGGCAACACAAGCGTCCGAGTTAACATCATCGTGCAATGTGAGTATGGACACTACAAATCCCCAGAACAGAGCAAAGTGCAAGACACGGTTGATGAGGTAGGGGTATGGAGCATTCTAGTTGACTCACGTGTAGATTCGTTAATAGTATTTGTTTCTCAACCAGCGCAGTTGAGTCGCCTACGATTGGATAAATCGTTCTCATGTTCATTGGAGCAAAGGTATCGAACCTGGCGGCAAATACGATAATCTATAACTACGGTATATAGGATTATTCGACAGCGTAGCACGACTTTATTGTGCATTCCCTACTCTGTACATAGTCACAACCCTCGGTATGGTGCTACGAATGCTTATATTACGTCTCATATTACAGGGAGAAAACGACGTACAATAAATTGATTATCTATGCATGCACCAATATCTTTGTGTATCTTTTATATTTTTATGTTTCGGAAGACACTCTCACGCCTTTATGGGCATACAGGGCGCTTCATCTCCGTTGTCTCCCTGTCTTTTCGGATGCTTTATTACGATAGTGTAGCCGTCAGATGCGCCAGAGATCGTGTCCGTGCCCATAGTCGTCATGTCCCATCGGAGGCTTCATCACGATATCATCATCCCCAGATGCTCCAGAGATCGTCTCCGTCTCCAGCGTCTCCCTGGTCTCAGCGGGGGAAGACGGTATCCTGGAGTGTGTTGCTGACGCCAGTCCAACCACACCCGACATGATCACCTGGCACCGCCAAGGATTCGACCTCACCACGCGGCGGGTCAAAACATTCTACAGCAACGGCACGGCGTACCTGACACTGCACAACGTCACCAAGGACGACATCGGCGAGTTCGAGTGCCGCGCTAGCAACGGCATTGGCGAAGACACGGCCATCGCCAGACTCCTTGTGAAGCGTGAGTAACGTTCGTAAACGTCATGCTCTGCTGCTGACGCCATACGTTGGCGCCGTTAGATACATGTGGCATCATTATACCTTTTGCACACAAGCACAAACACACAAAAATATTATGTTAAAACATTATGCTATTGTGGATGAGAACAAGATCGGAAATAAATGCGTGTCTTCGATGCATGTTGGTGGACTCACGCCGCCTAGCGTTTGGAGGCATGAAGCGTCACAAATTCAACTATCACCATCTGTGCATATATCGCCCCGGAACACTCTTAGACACTAATGTGGCCATAACTTGAAGGGGCACCATAGCTGTTGCCACAGCTGAACCTCCTCAGAATTGCCATGGCCTAGGCTGCCGTTCATTCCCGCCAAGGAACCAATCAGTACCAGTGATGAAAGTGCAAGCGTTGGCGGGCCACCGGCGGTGGCTGAACTCTGCCGGGATCTCACCTGAAGGCACCAGTCAGGCGCGCGTATCGCCAAACCCTTATCTGTTCGTGCGCTCTGACCGTGCTCGCGATATGGCCAGGGGAACGGTTCGCACGGCAATCTCTACAGGGAATGATGTGCCTGTGTGTATAGGGAGAGTATTTCTGCAAAATACGGCATGCGACAAATATGCCGCCTCCACGTCCTTGGAAAATAACATCAGGTATGATGCCAACCAGACACCGAAGAATTGAGTATGGTAGCGCAATCGCAACCAGTTTGAATGCTCCCTTCACCAATGGCTTCCAAGTTGTGTCCATTTTTGTAGTTTTCATTTTTTAGTTTTCTCGGCTATCCTACATATTTTATAGCAATACAAACTATGTTGTCGTATATCAATTAAAATGCCCTCCAGTGTCAGAACAAATCATCGCACAGGACTCATCATCAATTTTCCTGTCTAGTTAACTGCCGTTTCTGGTAGACCGAATACCAAGCACCTGAAGTACTTTAATCTCTACAGAAGGCCACATGAGGCCCCATGGCACCCACAGGTAACTTCATAGCAGCCCCAAGGTAATCACCGCGCAAGATGCCCCATAATCCCCACATGATATCCCATAATAGCTACCAGTTTAGCATCGCTCATTATCTTTTCCTGATACCATCACATATTTCCAGGTGTTTAACGGGATCGGGGACCTTGAGCATTTTACGCGCCACTTGTCCTGGACTAAGCCTTCAGCTGGTATATCGTCAATGTCGAAGCACAAAAGCGGTTTTTTACGACCGGGATCAGACAAACACGGATAAAACGATGTTTAACTACACCCTGACATGCTTTGGTTAATCTGACTTGAACGTCAACCAAAGGAGACGAGTAACCTAGGGGTACGTTGTTCGTCTAACAATCGATAGGTTGTGGGTTCGAGTCTCACCTATCGCTACTCTTCGCCCGCGACCAATCGGCGTGAGAGATTGGCATTGCTACATGACTCAACGGTCGATGTGTCGTAAAACCAATAACCACCCGAACGTCAACCATGATATATAGAAACAAATACATCAAAGAACTCCAGAAGTTCGGACATTTGTCAATGTCATGCCGTTTACCGCATCACTCAATTTTCCTTGGACCAAAAATGAGTGCAGGGAGTCAAATTGACACCCCCGCAATGCGTGTTGTATAAAAACAGTCTGCACTGCGATGCTTAAATCAAAGCCCTGAGCGGAATGAGCGGTTACGAGAGAAGTTCATGACAACCACCTTACATCAAATGCACACCAGCACTCCGCTGACACTTCACACCTCCTTTCGAACAAAACTCCCTGGCTGGAAGTGTCGGCGGGATAGTTGATGGGCATGGCCGCGCCGTGGGTGATGCCTAGATCTCGCCACAGGCGCAAATTGGCTGATCCCAGATCGTGTACTACTGCCACATGTCCGCCCGCTCCCTCTGTAGCGATCACGACATTTAGCAGCATCTGTCTCGTTGCAGCTGGCTGAAATACATACGTCATTGGGATTTTCCACGCCTTAGACATTCCACTGACAAGATGGAGACGATTGTCGGGACTTGGCATCAGGTTCGACTACTCGTCGTGGGTTCCCGTCGTGCTACGTCGTGGGTTCCCGTCGTGCTACGTCGTGGGTTCCCGTCGCATTAATTCCACAAAGCGAGTTGTGCAGTGTCGGCTCCCCATCACACGACGGCGGCAACACTCGTCGGAGTTAGCCGCCTGCCCGTCACACGTGACAGGAGAGAGCACAAAGTTAGCCAGCCACTTCCGAGTTGCGAGGCTGCTCGATAGCACAGGCGGTGGTCTCGCAGCATCGAGTAGCTGCACCTTGCGTAATGTGTTCACTGAGCTCCGGAGTGCAGGGTGAATGACCTCGTCCACGGGCAGGTCTCTTGCCTATGGCGCGGAAGGTCGCAGGTTAATTTGGTACTGTGCAGCGAGTGTTCGAAGATACCTGACGTGCACGGCAATTGACAGCGTACGGGAGCGGTCTATGGCCTGGGTAACGATGGCAAGATATCGGCAAGAAATGAGCTCGCGTGCACTGGCACAGGATACCAAAGCACTACCGTTCACTCCCACGCATCACGCTATCATACATACATCCTGAATCGCATTGGCTTGCGCTCACTTGTGCGTTCTCAGTGCTACTTCAGCCTGACCATCGGCTAACTGTTAACAGGGTGAGCTCATCTCCATTTGCAAAACAATGGCACGCATGATGTCATTTTATGTGGTCACCTCGATGTAATGCTTAAAACAGTGCAACGTAGAAGTGTTCGCCTGATGCAGCAATTAATTATCATGTAAGACCACACTAAAATTGCCTAGTATATAGCAATCCACTTCAGGTGATCGATTCAGGAGATCGAGCAATCCACTTCACCACAAATCATGACAACACAGTTTTGTTTTAGATGAGCACATACTGATGCACAAGCCTGCTCACCAGTAAATATGCCCACAATTGCAGCTGATAATGGGAAATTGGCCGCTCTGAGAATCTGCGGTTCCTGTTCGTATATGACAACCTGTATCTCCAAGGAGAGACAGCGGGACATGGAGGACTGGGGAGTGTTATGAACGGATGAGGAACCAGGGAAGAGGAAACTTGATCAGCTGTGGTAGATCAGTTTCAGGAGGGAATTTACAAATTATTCAGCTTGAAAACAGCTCTTTCAGATGAACAGTGGTCAGCTGATCTAGCGATGTTGCGTGTGTGTACCGTCAAGGTGGATCCTTTGCACAGTGATATTATGTTGATCAATTCTTTCTGCAAGTACTTGAGTCAGGCAGCACCTATGAGATATGATGAAAATATTTTTCGACTGAAAATTTCCCTATTCAGTATTGCTGAATGCCAAACTTGTTCCAGGGTTGTGAAAGCATTGACTACAGTTTGAAGCACAATACGTAGGATATCAATTAGGGCAATACATTTCCACAGCTAGTACCATATGATGTCAAGAGCTCCGTGGCGGAGCCCTTGACATCATACACGGGGACCAAGCGAAAGCAGCGACTTTGATGTCATCAGCAGGATTTCTACATGAATTAGTAGAAGTATCTAGAATAGCTAACATTCACATTTCACGGTGTACTGCAATCATAAGCGACGTAATCAGGCGACAGGTGATACTGGTTCCCCAACGTTCAGAGTTATTCTTACCCCAAAGCCAATGTTTTGTACGAAAACATCAACTTATATATATATGTCTTTTTCCAGGTAGATGAGATAACCAGGGCTCGTTATCTCATCATCCTTAGATTCATCATCCTTCATACTAAGTTTGAAAATGACCACATTTAAGTTGCACTTAAATTTCACTGGTCAAAATTTCCAGTAATCATGTTCTAAGTACTATAAATTCATATTCAATCCCTGGCATCTTTTTCAAACACTAATATTTTTGATGAAATAAATTCAGCATGTGGTCATATGACAGGAAAAAGCACCATTTTTTCCAGTCAAAACCCTCACCACGATTTTTACAATACCCTTCTCATTGGCTTCTGGACAAATTCTTAAGATAGAACAGAAGAAGTATGCAACCTGATTTGAATATGTTATGCTTAGCACGCAATTTGCCTGCACCTACAGCGTAATTTTTTGTTAGACTCCAAATGCACATGTTCGATATACTTGTCATTCCATGTGATAATCTACCTGTCCCGTTAAATTGTTTGACAGGTGAGCGTATCAGCAGCATGGGTGGACCCGACCTGAATCAGCTATTTCTCGAATCTTAACGTTGACTAAATAGCACATGGCATGAGGGTCTCACCATCAAACGAACCATGCAATAAGATAAACAAACACAGAAAGCTTCAGGCTTGCCTGTGATATTGACTGGTTTATATATTTATGGTCGGAATAGGTGTTGAAAGCAGAAACTTGGTTGCTGTAAGAGATGCAGGATTAAGGAATCAGCAGTCCTTCCTCCAGATTTACTTTGTCATGGCCTTGCTTGACATACTTGGGATACACTATCGGTTCACTTAGGTGTGACAGCTAAGATGCACGCATTATTTTATGCCGCGGCATGCTAGGAACGTCAGGATCATTTGGAAAATCATGCAACTATGCTGCCTTTTAATTTAATTTGTCTACCTCAGCTCCACTTCTACAACCAGGAACTGCAGAGTAAAATATAATATCTGAAA
Organism: Imbricaverruca yamaguchii; assembly: GCA_034440575.1. Lineage (NCBI taxonomy): Eukaryota > Metazoa > Arthropoda > Thecostraca > Neoverrucidae > Imbricaverruca > Imbricaverruca yamaguchii. The sequence continues at coordinate 4,741,110 of JAOTOL010001662.1, forward strand.
AATAGGTGTTTTATTTGAGTCATATTTAGAGGCTGGCTTCATATTAGTCAAAACACAATACCTCATGAAAATTTTATATAATGCATGCATGACATTACAATGCCCATCATCAGTCATGCATGTATCATCAATCATCCACGCAGCATTAATCAAAGAAGAATGCGTCACGCCCTAGCTCTAACTGGCTGGGAATATGCTGTACTTCAAACAAGGTGAATGTGGGAGCAAACTAGCGTGAATATACTAACAAGTATTCGGGTGGCGTTCACATTGGACTATAATTTTAAATTATATTGTACGTGATCTAGATTCTGACAAGTATTCCACTTCAAGACTCATTCGAGTTTCAGAAACATCAGATTCTATGCCTATGACATAGAGCCTCCAATAATGGGCAGCACGCTTGAAGATTGCACTTGTCTGCGTGATTTATAAGGTCAAGGGTGTCTCAGCTGTTTTTAGGTCAGTTTTTCATGCTGATTCCGAAAATGGCATCCGTTTTGCTCGATTAGCTCGATTTCTTAGCATGTTGTTTCACTCATATGTACCAAAACATTGCACTGACTGGTTTAATAGTGAATCCGACAGAATCATAAATAAAGGTTTAAACTCCAAACAGATGGACCATAAGTGTATTCAGAGCGCATCCAAACGGTACACACTACCGCGGAATAAATGGCCTTTTCAGGGACTTCCGACTGTGTTGAGCAGATTGGACAATCCTCTTCAGGCACCAACAACAGTCCGCCAGAAAGTTCACATCCCACCGACCTTGGTAGCGTTCTTCCATCACGTGTATGTCTTTGTGGAAGCGTTCTCCCTGCTCTTCACTGCTATCTCCACAGCTATCTGGGAAATAATCTAGATGGGACCTAAGGAAGTGCATTTTTACCAACATTCGAGAACCAAGTTGCTGAAAACTGTCCATCAACTCATCGACGACCTTCACGTATTCCGCACTTCTGTGATTACCCAGGAAGTTGGTGATGATTGACTTCAAGGCCAGCCATGCAGAGCTCAGACTGTTCCAGACATTCTTCGAATCGAGTATCCTTCATGAGCTCCCTTATCTGAGGGCCGTCGAATACACCAGCCTTCAGGTTCTCTGCTCACATGATGAAATTTCTGTCCCAAAAATGCAAATCCTCGTCCTTCTTTATCCAGTGCTTACACACATTTTTTTCATCAAACTGAGTTTGATATGGAGTGGTGGAAGTAGGATTTTCTGTGGTTCAACCAGGGGGCGTGACTGCACGTTGTGGGAGCCAAGTTCAAGTGCATGCCTGGATGGCCAGTCGCGTTGTACATAGTGCTGTTTGTCAGCCCGACTGCCCCAGAGGCATAGAAAACATGAATATTTCGTGTAGCCGCCCTGCAGCCCAAGGACGCGA